>CAUYNB010034663.1:0-32571 GCA_963574225.1 Lagothrix lagotricha | reverse complement strand
GCACACGTATGTTCATTGCAGCCCTGTGTACAATAGCAAAGACCTGGAACCAACCCAAATGCCCATCAATGATAGACTGGACAAAGAAAATGTGGTGCATATACACCATGGAATACTACGTAGCCATAAAAAACAATGAGTTCGTGTCCTTCGTAGGGACTTGGATGCATCTGGAAACCATCATTCTCAGCCAACTGACCCAAGAACAGAAAGCCAAGCACTGTATGTTCTCACTCATAGGTGAGTGTTGAACAACGAGAACACGTGGACTCAGGGAGAGGAGCATCACACACAGGGGACAGTTAGGGGGGTAGGGGAGAGACAACTGGGGATGGGGAGGGAGGGGGGGTGGGGAGGGATAACATGGGGAGAAAGGGCAGATATAGTATGAATCAAAAGTAAAATAAATTTTAAAAAATAATAAAATAAACAACAAAAATAAAAGTTGATATGTATCTAAGTTTCCTTCTTCCTTGTTTTCTTGTGTTTGTATTGGGGAAATATGCTCAGTTTTCAACAATAAAAAATATTTAAAAATTGTAGCTTGTTTAGTAGTTATTTTACGGCTAAAGTTCCTCATACACTCATTGAAAGAATATCTTGGCCTATCGACTGTTTAGCTACTTATTGCACTGCCTGAAGAGGTGAGCATCATTTGACTAGTTAGATTCAGAGTCATGCAATAAAGCAGGAAGACCAGAAAGGCCAGGCCCCTAATGTGTGATCACTTTGTGAATGGTAAGAAACTCAGCAAACCTTTTTGGACATGCTCCACCAGGAATCAAAAGCTAAGATTCGTGTGAAAATGTAGACAAAGTTTAGTGGGAATGGGGAGGGGTGGAAAATCATGAAACATACCCTGAATTTGTAAAATAACAAACAGAGAGTTTTTCCGGCAAAGTTGCTGAAAGGCGCTTGGCATACTCAACAATGTTGTCGTGGAGGAATCGAGAATTTGTATTTAGCAGTTCCATCTGCTTCAGAGCAGCTTTGACCACTTCTGGGTGACAGTGTCCCACTAAAATTTATGAAACAAAAGCCCAAGAAATAAGTTACAATTCTAAGTGCCTAGGAATACGAGAAATTATGAAGCAAACAAACAAACAAACAAACAAATAAAAGTTGAATTTCTGGAGGCCAGGTGGGTTGGCTCACTCCTGTAATCCCAGCACTGTGGGAGGCTGAGGCAGGCGGATCACCTTAGATTGGGAGTTCGAGACCAGCCTGACCAGCATGGAAAAACCCCATCCCTACTATAAACACAAAATTAGCTGGACATGGTATGGTGGTGCATGCCTGTAATCCCAGCTACTCAGGAGGCTGAGGCAGGAGAATCACTTGACCCAGGAAGTGGAGGTTGCAGTGAGTGGAGATCACGCCAATGCACTCCAGCCTGGGCAACAGAGCAAGACCCCACCTCAAAAAAAAAAAAGTTGAATTCCTTTCTCTTCCACATTTTGCTGCGATTTTCCCTGCTAGGACTACTGGCCCACTCAGCAAAGGAACTGCAGCCACTGCAATTCCTGAGACGAATACTAAGTGTCCCAAATCTGCTTTATTCCATGAACATTTCCTTCGAAGCCCCTCAAGGAGAGGACATTTACCATGGGCAACATTGTTGATGCAGTCCAAGTACTGTTCACCGTTCTCATCAAACATGTACTGCCTCTGGGCTCTCACTATTTTGATGGGATCCGACGCAAAGAAAACTTTGCATGAGGGCCTAGAAATAATCAAAGGAAACACTTTGGTCTGGTAAGACTACTCTCAGTATTTTTCCTTCTCAATGAAGGTCACCGTCAGTGGAAAAGTACAATCACATAAAGGAAAGGGAAAACACAACCTGGATGACATACATTTATTTTCATTTCATGTAAACTGGAATATTTTATGTTGATCCCCCATTCACAGTTCATATTTCTTATGCTTGTTATATTAAATGTGCCATGATTTGACAATTTATTAGAGGCACATGAATCCACTCTCTGATGGTTCTAATCACACAAATCAATAACTAATTTTCCTTTGAGAAGTTTTATTCTACCAGAAAAAAAAAAAAAACAAGCTTTTTTTGGGGGGCTTAATGTGTCAGAAACTGTTACATATTTTGTAAATATTATTTAATCCTCTTGGCAATCCTGTGAAACAGAGGTTATTATCATTCTCACTTTTATAGGTGAGGAGACCAAGGCACAGGGAAATTAAGAAACTGGCTCAAGGTTACAGAGACAGGAAATGAGAAAACCAGAATTTGAAAGTAGGCTGTGTTGTGCCATAGCCCAAGGTAGACATCTCTGTCTCCCCCTCAATCTAATGTATAAAGACATGAACGGCACTGAAAGCTAAATACAAAAAAGCTAGACCTGAATGCTGTGAAGGAAGTTTTATAGATCATTTTCATTTTCATGTATTTTGAGTGGTACTTGTCCTGTTTCAAATGGATTTTCCATTACTAAATAATGAAATTCAATTATTCTTCTAACCCCATGTTTTTTTGAGCATAACAAAGTCCTCCATACTTTCATTTGGATGAATGGATAGGGTATACATTTTAGCACATAGAAATATCATAAAGGCTTCTAATCTTGGCTTTATTTGAGAACTAAAGTTAAATACATTTATTTATTTTGGTGATTTTGCATGCGCACACACACACACAAACTCTCACACACACTGGAGGTAGTTCTAGTAGAAATATATTCAATCAATATGTTTAGATGGAATTTTGATTATTATGAACAATAGGTAACCTCAAATTTTAAAATTGTGTAAGGTTGTGTTATATTGATTTTTTGTTAAGCATTGTCAGCTAAAATGAAAATATTTTACAAGAATTTCTTATTGGTTCAAACTCAGCTGTTAGTTTATACCTACAAGTTAAAATAAAAAAAAAATTGTTAAGGATGTGGGCTGAAAGCTGCAGACTTCACTTTGCCTTTCTAACACACTTTCCACCTTGGCCATTAGACATCAGGTAAAATTCTCCTTCCAGTCATCCCATGGCTACACTGGTCCTTTTAGAGAATTTGTTCTGCTCATGTCAGAAACCATTAGGCATTAACTGGAATCTAACTAAGATTGAAAACTAACGGAGTGAGTGATTAGAAAAAGTAGTGTGGTGATTGATTAATGGAGGAAGAACTGGACTATTTTGACCCCATTTCGCGGCTGAGATCAAACTAGTCTTCCAAACCATCCAGAAACACCTCCAGTTGGGGTGAGGAGCTTCAGTCTGAGAAAAGAGCTTCAGTCTGAGAAACTGCCCAGCATTCCTAGGAAGAGGATGCTGATTGTTTTCTTCCTTCTATCCCCAAGTGCTCTTTCATGCCCACTGGCCCGGCTGCAGTCATTCATTTCAAGTGAATATTGCAGACGGTTGATTTTACAGTGTTCGGGGTCGTTAATCATCATTTATATGTACAGGTATCTTTTTAAAAACCACATACAAAACGCTAACATATAAACTCATCTCCTTGCTCCTGTGAGGTCGAATGTTATTCCTACTTTCATAGAAGAGACAATTAAAGTAATTTGACAGAGGTCACACAGGGAATATGACACCCGACGAGGGCCAGAGCCCCGGACAGTCTTATATGCTCACCATTATATTACCAAGTCGTTTGTGACAGGGCAAGACAAGCAGACTGGGTAGAACACAGCTTGGGAGACCAAGGGGCTTCATTTAGAGACTTCTAAATGAAGTCTCTGCTTTTGTAACACAAGGTGGTTTCAAGTTTTTCTACTGGCTAGATTAACCCTTCACCGCTTAACCAAGCATGCAAGAAGAAAAAGCTGACTTTAAGTAAAAATTGTCAGGATTAGTTTGTTTGCAGAGCCATCATGAAAAAATATTTCTGAGTTAACATTGCCCAAAAATTTTCGACTTGGGTGGGGGTGGCGGAGCGCTAACCTCCTCCCTTCCACCTCCCATCCTTGGAACGGTGTCTGCTAGGGCTATTGGCCGTCATCCACCAACCCCTCTAGCCGGCCGACAGCTCCCGGTCGTCCGCCAGCTGCAGAGCTAGCCTGGGACTTTCGAGAGGGCTGGGAGCCCAGCGCTCCCGGGCTCCAGGAACGTTTCTGTGAGCCCGTGCGGCCCCAGCAGGTGTAGACACAGGCGCGGCGTGCACGGAGGACGGTGGCGGCATCGAGCTCTCGCCAAGCTCCCAAGCGCGCTTCCCTCGCTGGCTCCCTACCCGGCTTCATCTCTCCACCCTCTGCACTGGTATTGCCCCCTCTCTGCACTTTCTTCCCGGCCGGGTGCCCTTACCCGATGTGCTTCCCCCTCAGCGCCAGAGTGTCCCGCTTGCTGTATAGCTCGCACATGGTGGCGGGGTGCCAGGCGCCCCGAGGACGCCCCTGTCGGGTCTGCGCGCCCCCCTCACGAGCCTGGGACTGCCTCGGCGGCCCCGGCCTTCCTCCCGTTATCCCTTGTGGTGGCGTTCTCTTGCTCTGGGCGTCGGAGGTCACTGGTGGCATCAACTAGCTAGGATCATCTCCCTTTTAAATCTGGCCCTCGCGGTGCCCTCCGCCAAGCCCCTCCTCCTCCCCCGCCGGCCGCGCAGTCGCCACCACCCAGGCTCGGCCCTGCCCTCCCCTGCCCGCCCCTGCCCGCCCCTGCCATTCCTCTGAACTCGCCTTTCATTCTCCTAACTTTGCCTGTCTTTGCTTTTCCTCCTCCTTTGCCTGCGAATTCCCTCCTTCCCATGTTCTTTGTTTGTTTGTTTGTTTGTTTTTAAGTGTATTCCTTTATTTTCTGGTAAAAATTCATGAGTTAGGCCCTCCCTGGATCAGGACTCACTGCACAGTACGCTAGTGTAACCTACTATTTACTTAGCACAAGGACGCGTTCTAAGGAGAAATAACCTGGACTCAGCCTGTTACCTCCATTGGCAGTGACGACCTATGCAGTGTTTCAAACATCTCCTTTAACAGTAATTACACTTCTAATTTCTCTATACAACTTACAAAGCATATTCACATGACTTATCTTGTTCAGTCTTCAAAACAGCCCTGAGAGTTGACCACGAGTGTTACTCCATTTGATAAATGGGGAAAGTGAGGTTATTCCCTGTTCTAATGATTACACATCTACCTGATGCTGAACCCGGGACTCATTCTTAGATTTTTTGACTTACTTAAAGATGGTCTTCTCGCACTGATCATATTTGAAGTTAAATATGTGCACAGGTAGAATCTTAATTAACTATATCATTAAATCATACATTATTTTAACTAGAGGTCATCTGGTTTAAATGCTCTGCGGATAAGAATAGTGAGGCACAGGAAAAGTGAAGGTTGATTCAAGTTCACACAAACACTTAGCCATTGGGTTAAGAATAGGTCATTTTGGCCGGGCGTGGTGTCTCACGCCTGTAATCCAAGCACTTTGGAGGCCAAGGCGGGTGGATTACCTGAGGTCGGGAGTTCAAGACCAGCCTGACCAACATGGTGAAACGCTGTCTTTAAAAAAAAAAAAAAAAAAAGAATAGGTCATTTTACTCTATGTTTTGAAAAGGCAGCAGGGAAAGCCTAATTTGCATGTATCAACACATTTGATAAATATTTGCAACTTATCTTTCTCTTGAAAAAAGTTATTAATATATATTCATGCACTGCAGGAGGAGTAGAATTGGATTGCCTAAGGTAGAAAGAGAAACGGAGTCCTATGAGGAACAGTGTGTTAAGAATTGCAGGTTTTAGGCCAGGCCCAGTGACTCACGCCTGTAATCCCAATGCTTGGGAAGCCAAGCTGGGTGGAGTTCCAGAGCAGCCTGGTTAACGTGGTAAAACCCTGTCTCTACTAAAAAAAAACACAAAAATTGGCCAGGTGTGGTGGCTCACACCTATAATCCCAGCACTTTGGGAGTCCGAGGCGGGTGGATCATAAGGTCAAGAGATGGAGACCATCCTGGTTAACATGGTGAAACCCTGTCTCTACTAAAAATACAAAAATCAGATGGGCATGGTGGTGCATGCCTGTAGTCCCAGTTACTCGGGAGGCTGAGGCAGGAGAATTGCTTGAACCCGGGAGGCAGAGGTTGCCGTGAGCCAAGATCACGCCATTGCACTCCAGCCTGGGTAACAAGAGCGAAACTCTGTCTCAAAAAAAAACAAAAAACAAAAATTAGCCGGGTATGATGGCATGTGCCTGTAATCTCAGCTACTCCGGAGGCTGAGGCAGGAGAATCACTTGATCCCGGGAGGCAGAGGTTGCAGTGAGCGGAGATCGTGCTACTGCACACCAGCCTGGGCTACAGAGTGAGACTCCATCTAAAAAAAAAAATTCTAAGTTTTATAAATGAAGGGCAGAAAGCACTTTGGAGACTTGGAAGAAATCCCAATCATGTAATCTTGGTCTAGTTCTGTACCTGGAAGATATTACCAACTGTGTATCTACTCTCAAACCAGCTAGACCTGGTGAAGTCATAGTCATGCTTCCTTCACAAAACTTTATGGTTTCTTATTATTAATATTCCCAGTGCCTTAAGAAACCCTGGATTAAGAGTCTTGGGTTCTAGATCTGGTTCTTTCATAAACCAGCTGGGCTTCTTGACCTTTCTGAGGCCACATTTCTTTGTATTGAACACTAAGCTCTCTGGCTGGTGGGGAGGGGAGGTACACAGCTGTAATCCCAACACTTTGGGAGGCTGAGGCAGGTGGATCACTTGAGCTCAGGAGTTTGAGACCAACCTGGGCAATCTGGTGAAATCCTGTCTGTACAAAAAATAAAAAATTGAACCAGAGGTGGCAGCATGTGCCTATAATCCCAGTTACTTGGCAGGCTGAGGTGGGAGGATCCCTTGAGCCTAGGAGGAAGAGGCTGCAGTAAGCTAAGATTGTGCCACTGCATTCTAGCCTGGGTGACACAGTGAGACCCTGTCTCATAAAAAGAAGAAACTCTCCAACTCAAAGCATTACAAGTAGGGCTTGAATGAGATCATGATTTGGTATTTACAAGGGTAGAGTCCTGAGCCCTCTTCTTTCCCAAGAGCGCTAACTTAACGTTTTAATCATTTCTTTAGGAGAAGGCTTCTTAGATTCATTATCTTTTATGGGAAAGCAAGTCACTGTTACATAAAAGATAATTTCCCCATTATTTAACTTTTTTCACAATAGAATATATAATATTGACTAAGTACCAAGGACAGTCTTTAAATAAAGAACTGACACATAGCCAGGTGCGGTGGCTCATGCCTGTAATCCTAGCACTTTGGGAGGCCGAGGTGGGTGGATCACCTGAGGTCAGGAGTTCAAGACCAGCCTGGCCATTGTGGTGAAGCCCCCATCTTAAAAAATAATAAATAAATAAATAAAAATAAAACAAGAACTGGCACATAATGGATCAAAATAAGGATGGATAAAAGTCGACAGACATCCACACTGTACAAAGCTTTATCAAAAAACAAATCCCTGGTGTGAGGTTCTATTGGAGAAAAGAAAAAATAAATAAATAAATAAATCCCAGCCAGGCACGGTAGCTCACGCCTGTAATCCCAGCATTTAGGGAGGCTGAGGCGGGCAGATCACGAGGTTAAGAGATCAAGACCATCCTGGCCAACATAGTGAAACTTCATTTTTACTAAAAATACAAAAATTAGCTGGGTGTGATGGCATGCGCCTGTAGTCCCAGCTACTTGAGAGGCTGAGGCAGGAGAATCACTTGAAACCAGGAGGTGGAGGCTGCAGTGAGCCAAGATCAAACCATTGCACTCCACCCCAGCAACAGAGCAAGACTCCATCTCCAAAAAAAAAAAAAAAAAAATCCCAAGGTATTTTGGGGTGTATTTTCTCATGTATGTCTCCAATGTATGATTATTTGGTAGGAATGTATGCTGTAGTGCCTTTTCTCTCCAGAAGTTGACACGTGGGTCCAGTATGGTGGCTCACAGCTGCAATCCCAACACTTTGGGAGGCTGAAGTGGGCAGATCTCTTGAGGTCAGGAGTTCAAGACCAGCCTGGCCAACATGGTGAAACCCCATCTCTACTAGAAATGCAAAAAAATTAGTCGGGTGTGGTGGTGTGTGCCTGTAGTCCAAGCTACTAGGGAGGCTGAGGCAGGAGAATTGCTTGAATTCGGTAGGTGCAGGTTGCAGTAAGCTGAGATTGTGCCACTCCAGCTCCAGCCTAGGTGACAGACAGCAAGATTCTGGCCAAAAAAAAAGTTGACGTTGATGTTTGCTCAGTTTTGGCCCTGACCCTATTGATTGGCTCACTCTATTAAGTAAGTCCTGATCCAAAGGTCACAGATTTCTCAACAATGTGGACTTGGTCAAACAAACCATACCTGTGCATGACTGAAGTGAGGAGGTACAGCCTACACAAGCTCAGGAAAATAAGAATTCTATTCAATAGTCCAATGAGAAGAGTCTGAATGAAAAGTTTTAATTTTCTTGTTGGCAAAAAACCTGCGAAAATGGATGGGTCAACCGTATGTTCCCAAGAACAGAGATTCTTCAGCTTATTAGACATTACTCAAGATGGAACATGGGCAATTGGAAAATTTTCACTCCTTCCTGTTACCCTGTCATGCCCTAATCTACCCTACTTTTCTCACGGATTTGTATTTTCTGAAAATCATACATTGTCTGGGACAAATGCTGGGTGTGGTGCTTTTCTGACCTGACACATGATATCAAAGAAGGCACTCTTGACCCCAGACAGAACTCTGCATGAGCAATATAGTTCACATGTCTGACCTTCACCTGAGAAGTCTACACAGCTGTCAACACGTGCATATAACTGTGCACACAACTCCTAGTTCAGATTAAAAGGAGACTGACAGGTTAAAACAGGTGTCCATCTCTATGAGTTCAAAACCACTTCAAAGAAGCCATTTGCCCACAAACAATATGTGTGGACTGGGTGCAGTGGCTCATGCCTATAATCCCAGCACCTTGGGAGGCTGAGGCAGGTGGATAACTTGGGGGTCAAAGGTTTGAGACCAGCCTGGACAACATGATGAAACCCTGTCTTTACTAAAAATACAAAAAATAGCCTGGCATGGTGGTGTGCACCTGTAGTCACAGCTACCTGGGAGGCTGAGGCAGGAGAATCGCTTAAATCCAGGAGGTGGAGGTTGCAGTGAGCTGAGATCATGCCACTGCACTCCAGCCTGGGTGATAGAATGAGACTGTGTCTCAAACAAAACAAAACAAAACAATATGTGTGAATGTGTGCCACTATTGGGCATCTATGGCACATCAAGAGTGTGTAAACTGGCTGGGTACAATGGCTCACACCTTCAATCCCAGCACTTTGGGAGGCTGAGGTGGGAGGATCAGTTGAGCCCAGGAATTCGAGACCAGCCTGGGCAACATAGTGAGATCCCATCTTTATTTTCTCTAAATAAATTAATTAAATTTAAAAATTGTATAAACGTTTTGATCTACTTCCTTCATCTTGAAGTTCCCTTCAAATTAAGTCCAAAGGAGTCTTCCAGACTTGTGTTTGTGTGTGATGAGGGGAGACTTCTGAAGAGGGGGCAGTAAGGTTATATTTTAAATACCCCAAGCTCATCTTAGTTCTTACTGAAACCTCTAGCCAACTTAGGAGCCACATACAAAACCCAAGAAGCTGATCACTAGTACTTGTACTTCGTGATGCTCCAGATGGAGACAGGGTACTAGAATATGGCTTCAGTTTATTTCTCACGAGTTTATCTCCAGTGCTGAAGTGGAGCAGAATATATCACTGTGGAATAAAAGCTGATTTGAGCTGAAGGCATTTGAGAATCACCAGATGACAGAGAGGCTTGTTTTCTCAAATCCCTAATCTACCTAAAAGCAGATCAATCTCCCAAAGGAACTCAGTCATCTTAAGTCTCCTCCCTAGGAGTTTCACAAAGAGGGAAGATTGACTTTTGTCACCAGAGCCAAGAACCCAGCTCTGGGATAAGAGATCACCTAAACAGACATTGCCACAAACCTATCTTATCTCCCATCTATTTTCCTAAGGGCCCATTTATTCTGCCTAAAAGTCATTTGTTTTTTTCATAAGTGCTCTTCCTCTCTTTTTCTCCCTTCTTTTCTTCTGTTAAGATGGTTTATAGCTGGGCGCGGTGGCTCACGCCTGTAATCCAAGCACTTTGGAGGCCAAGGCGGGCGGATCACCTGAGGTCGGGAGTTCAAGACCAGCCTGAGCAACATGGTGAAACCCCGGCCTTAAAAAAAAAAAAAAAAAAAAAAAAAGATGGTTTATAAGCCCCTAATTCTTTCTTTCTTTTTTCTTTCTTTTTTTTTTTTAAGATAGAGTTTTGCTCTTGTTGCCCAGGCTGGAGTGCAATGACCTGGTCTCAGCTCACTGCATCCTTTGCCTCCGGGGTTCAAGCTATTCTCCTGCCTCAGCCTCCCGAGTAGCTGGGATTACAGGTGCTTGCCACCATGACTGGCTAATTTTTGTATTTTTAGTAGAGATGAGGTTTCACCATGTTGGCCAGGCTGGTCTCGAATTCCTGGCCTCAAGTAATCCTCCAGCTTTGTCCTCCTAAAATGCTGGGATTATAGGCATGAGCCACCTTGCCCAGCCACTAACTGTTCTTCTTCTTTTTTTTTTTTTTTTTGAGATGGAGTCTCGCTCTGTCGCCAGGCTAGAGTGCAGTGGTGCAATCTTGGCTCACTGCAACCTCTGACTCCCTGGTTCAAGTGATTCCCCTGCCTAAGCCTCCTGAGTAGCTGGGATTACAGGCACACACCACCATGCCCAGCTAACTTTTGTATTTTTAGTAGAGATGGGGTTTCGCCATATTGGCCAGGATGACTAACTGTTCTTTTAAGTCACGATTTTCTTTGTGCTCCCATGTATACACATGAATAAAAATTTGTCTTTTCTTCCATCAATCTGTCTTCTGTCAGTTTAATTCACAAGCCTCAAGCACTGAATCTAAGTGGGTAAAATTATTAATTTCTGACAGTGTCAACTTCCAAGAGCAAAGGTTGGCATACTAAACCATAGGGGCCAAATCTGGCCCACCGCCTGTTTTTGTATGACCCATGAGCTAAGAACAGTTTTAACATGTTTAAATAGTTAAAACAGATCAAAAGATGAAGAGTATTTCATAATACTTGAAAATTATATGAAATTGGCTGGGCGTGGTGGCTCACGCCTGTAATCCAAGCACTTTGGAGGCCAAGGCGGGCGGATCACCTGAGGTTGGGAGTTCAAGACCAGCCTGACCAACATGGTGAAACCCGTCTTTAAAAAAAAAAAAAAAGAAAAGAAAATTATATGAAATTTAAGTTTGGACCGGGCATGGGGGCTCACGCCTGTAATCCTAGCACTTTGGGAAGCTGAGGTGGGTGGATCTCCTGAGGTCAGGAGTTCAAGACCAGCCTGGCCATCATGGTGAAACGCCACCTTTAAAAAAAAAAAAAAGAAATTTAAGTTTGTTGTTAGGTGTGGTGGCTCACACCTGTAAACCTAGCATTTAGGAGGCCGAGGTGGGTGGATGACCCGAGGTCAGGAGTTTTAGACCAACCTGGCCGACTTGGTGAAACTCTGTCCCTGCTAAAAATACAAAAAATTAGCCGGACCTGGTGACACATGCCTGCAATCCCAGTTACTCAGGAAGCTGAGGCAAGAGAATAACTTGAACCCAGGAGGTGGAGGTTGTAGTGAGCTGAAATTGCACCCCCGCACTCCAACCTGGGTGGCAAGAGACTCTGTCTTTAAAAAAATAAAAAATAAATTTAAATTTCTGTCCATAAATAAAGTTTTATTGGAAAGTAGCCACGGTCATTTGCTTGTGTATTGTATATGACTGCTTTTGCTTTAGAACAGCGGAGTTGAGCAGTTGTAGCCTACACAGCTGAAAATATTTGCTATCTGGTTCTTTAGAGAAAGAGTATGCCCATCTCTGCTCTGTTATGTTACTGCTCTATCCTATTACTATGTCTTAGTCTCCTCACAGCACTTCGCATTGTGGCCATTTTTGTTTACCTGTCTTGCCTTCCCCACTGGAACGTGAGCTCCCCAGGGGCAGGGACCTTAGAAGCTTTTTCTTCACTGCACCCCCAGCACTTTAACCACAGTCCCTCACACATAACAGGTGCTCAGTATGAATGAGTGGATAACAATAGACAGCACTTCTTTTTTTTCTTCTTTTTTCTTTTTTGAGACAGGGTCAGGCTCTGCCACCCAGCCTGGAGTGAGGAGTGGCATAATCTCAGCTCACTGCAACTGCCACTGCTTGGGCTCAAGCAATGCTCCCGCCACAATCCCCCATGTATCCGGGACTACAGGCATGTGCCACCATGCCCAACTAATTTTTGTATTTTTTTGTAGAGATGGTGTTTTACCACGTTGCCCAGGATGGTCTGAAACTTTTAAGCACAAGCGATCTGTTTAAGCAATCCATCTGCCTCGGCCTCTCAAAGTGCTGGGATTACAGGGGTGAGCCACTGTGCCCAGCCAATAAACAGCATTTATTGGGCACTTACTATATGTTGGGCACATGTAGTAGGTTTTTTAATCCCGGTGATAACCCTGTTGGATGGATACCATTTGTTATGGTCTGACTAGTGTCCCCCCCAAAATTCTACATTGAAGTCTCCACTCCCAGCACCTCAGAATGTGACTCTACTTGGGGACAGAGATTTTAATGAGGTAAAATGAGTTCACTGGTGAGGGGCCCTAATCCCCTATGACTGGTGTCCTTATAAGAAAAAAAGATTAAGACACAGATATACACAGAGAAAAAGACCATTTGAAGACAATGAGACAGCAGCCATCTATAAACCAAGGGAAGACGCCTCAGAAGAAACCAGGCCTGCCAATATCTTGGTCTTGAACTTCTAGACTCCAGAACTGTGAGTCTGTTGTGAAAGCCCCCCAGCCTGTAGTACTTTGTTATAGCAACCTAACAAATTAATATACCATTACTGTTACCTTTTTCAGATGAGAAAACTGAAGAACATAGAGATTAAGTACTTCTGCAGTTAATAAGTAAAACAGCCAGGATGTGGACACTGGGAGTCTGATTCTTATGCTCATTCTCTTAACTACTATGCTGTGCTACCTCTCTGTGGGTGAACAGATAGAAAAGATAACAGGAGAGTTTACTGTAAAATGTTTCCTTCTTATTCCAACTGGATAATACATAAGAATTTTCCAAGGACACTATCCACTTAAGGTCTTGATATTTTCTTCTGGAACAACTGGCAGAGTTTGGAAGGTGAGTAACAAAGTCCCAAGTTCGACGAGTTGGCAGAGAAGTACCGTATCCTTGAGGTGAACTGGGGAGGTGCCATTTAGCTCTGCAGGACTTTCATGGAACATAGACAAAGACAGATGCTTCATTCTATCACTCTTCATTCCAGCTGCTCTGCACAGTTTTGGCACACACAAAGTATCTGCTGCATGCTTACCTTGAAAGCCATACCTTCATTAATACTCTGAAAAATTCATATTTCAAGGACACACTTCAAAAAACATGGATCTAGGTGATCTGAACATTGGAAATACGATAGATGAAGTGCTTTTAGTTCTAAATGGGGAAGGCATAATGTGAACTAAGAGTTTACACCTGCAATCTGGGTTGGTTAGGGTCATGAAAAGCACAATTGCTAGAAATATGGATTTATTTTGCAAGGAAAAGGAAAGAGTGTTTCTCAGTATACACAGCAGGTTAGCATTGGACAAACTTGCCTAATCACCCAGGAAGCTTGTGGAAAGTACAAATACCCAGTCCCATCCTGGACCCACTAAAACTGAATCTCCAGAGTGGAGTACTGGTAACCAATATTTTTAACAGGTTTCATAGATTCTTATTATCAGGCAAGTTTGAGAAGCATTGTAATAGGAGTTAGCATAGAGCCATGTGGTCATTTGAACATATTCCTAGTCTCAGATACCACTGTCTCTTGCCTGATTTATTACTATCATTTTCAAACAGGGTCTTGCTCTATTGCCCAGGCTGCAGTACAGTAGCACGATCACAGCTTACTGCAGGCTTACCTTCATTGGCTCAAATTACTCTCCCACCTCAGCCTCCTAGATATTTGGGACTACCACCATGCTGGCTAATTTTTGTGTGTGTAGAGAAAGGGTCTCATTATGCTGCCCAGGCCAGTCTCAAACTCCTGGGCTCCAGCGATCCTCCAACCTTGTCCTCCCAGAGTGGTGGGATTACAGGCGTAGCCACTGCACGTAGCCCACTTGCCTGAATCATAATAACAGCCTCAGAACTGTGGCTCTAGGTTTCTGCTTGGGTACCCTTCCAGGGTCTCATCCTCAGAGCAGCAGGAATGACACATCTACTACAAAAGCTGGGACACCGCTCTCCTCTGCTAATACTTCTTAATGGTTTCCCAATCTCCTTAGGAATAAAATCTGTGAGGCTGTGAGCCTGTGTCCTCCAGCCTCACTTTGTGCTCTCTCCTTATTCCTTGCTCAACTCTAGCCACACTGGCTCTCATCCAAGTTCTCAGCTGTGAAGCTCTCCTGGCACCTGCCCGCTGTCACCTCGCCTCTCTCCATTTCACTCCACAGCTGCTGGCTTCAGTGTCGAGGAGGCATGCTCGTGGTGGCTTCACAACCCTAGCCCCCTTCTCTCCCGCTTAGGAAATCAAATCTAGCCAGTCTATCTCTGTTTAGTAGTTTCATGGGATCCCATTTTTCTTTTGCAGCACTTGTCACAATTGTAATTACTAAATTAGAGGCTGGGCGTGGTGGCTCATGCCTATAATCCCAGCACTTTGGAAGGCCAAGGTGGGTGGATCACCTGAGGTCAGGAGTTTGAGACCAGCCTGGTGAAACCTAGCTGGTAAGACATCGTCTCTACTAAAATACAAAAAATAGCTGGGCGTGGTGGCGGGCGCCTGTAGTCCCAGCTACTTGGAAGGCTGAGGCAGCAGGATCACTTGGGAGGGGGAAGTTGCAGTGAGCCAAGACCACGCCATTGCACTTCAGCTTGGGCAACAAGAGTGAAACTCTGTCTCAATCAATCCATCAATCAATAAGGAGCTTCCTAGCATCTGAACACGTGGAGGTTCCTGGAGGGTGGTGTCCCAGGTAGCACATGGAAGCTCCACGCCCCTTCCCTCATACCTCTCCCTGTGCATCTCTTCAATCTCTTCATCTGTATCCTTTGTAATATCCCTTTTTTTTTCTGAGACAGTATCTCACTCTGTCACCCAGGCTGGGTGCAGTGGTGTGATCTCAGCTCACTGCAACGTCTACCTGCCGAGTTCAAGCGATTCTCGTGCCCCAGCCTCTCGAGTAGCTGGAACTACAATTGCGTGCCTGTATTTTTTGTGTGTTTAGTAGAGACAGGGTTTCACCATGTTGGGCAAGCTGGTCTCAAACTCCTGACCTCAAATGATCCACCCACCTCAGCCTCCCACTGGGATTACAGGCATGAACCACTGCACCCGCCTCCTTTGTAATATTCTTCATAATAAACCAGTCAATGGGCCTAGGAGAGAAAAAAAGAGATGAAATTTGTTTTAAGTAAGTTAGAAGCAACACAGAAATACTTAGATGTGTCTCTCTCTCTCTCCATATATATATATACACACACACACATATATATGCATATATATATATATATTTTTTTTTAAGCAAATTTATTAGGAAAGTAAAGGAATAAAAGAATGGCTACTACTCTGGCCGGACCCGGTGGCTCATGCCTATAATCCCAGAACTTTGGGAGGCTGAGGCGGGCAGATTACAAGGTCAGGAGTTCGAAACTAGCCTGACCAACATGGTGAAACCCCATCTTTACTAAAAATACAAAAATTAGCTGGGCATGGTGGCATGCGCCTGTAATCCCAGCTTCTCAGGAGGCTGAGGCAGAAGAATTGCCTGAACCTGGGAGGCGAAGGTTGCAGTGAGCCGAGATTGCACCACTGCACTTCAGCCTGTAGCAATCACAGCTACAGATTATCAGTGGATAGCAATCACGGCTACAAATTTTTGCCTCTTCCTACCATGTGGTTGGCATATCCTGGGTACTTGGATTCACGTCTCTCCTCTCTTCATATCAGCAGGGTAGATATTATCTCCATTTTCACAGAAGAAAATTGAAACTCAGAAGGTTGTTTGATTTGCCCAAGGCCACAGAGCCGCTTTGGGGTAAAGCCAGGACAAGATCCCATCAGTCTTACTCTAAAATCCATGCCCCTTCCATTCTGACTGACTGCTTTGAGGCCACCTGATGTGCCATTGCTGTCTACCCTCTTCTCAATAGTCCTGTCTTCAAAATTTTGTGTTTATTCTCTTCTTTGCACTACCAAAATAATCTCTGCTAACATAAAGTTACAACAAGTTCCTTGCATGTTTGGCTGAAAATGACAGCATCAGCTGATTTTCCTGGAGAAAGTCTGTTTGAAAATCATAGTGAAATGAAACAATCTTTTTAAAAAGCCATCTATGCAGCAGCATGCAGTTGACATATTATAGTTCCCTTTTATGTGGAAGAAGTCCAGAATTGTCAGTAAGTCTCTAGGTGAGTAGGTACAGAAATAAAGGGTGACACTGCAATAATAGACATGGCCCACACGAGCGTCCACGCCTCCAGGCAGCTTTCCAGGAAGCAGTTTCACTGGGAACTGGCAGGGTTCAGGAGTCATGCAGCTGCCAAGTTCTTGCCCAGTGAGAGTCCCTTCTTCCTGGCTTGCCCCGAGACTGCAGGGACATGGAAGCAGGCCAGAAGCAGCAAAAGTTGTACAGTATGTGTGCTCAATTTTTAAAAATGGAAGTAAAGTGGATATCTAATTTCATATTATAAATTAGGTATAAACTTTTTGTTTGAAATTTGTATGTGTTTATTTATTTTTCAGACAAGGTCTCATTCTGTTACTCAGGCTGGAATGCAATGGCATGATCACAGATCACTGCAGCCTTGACCTCCCTGGGCTCAGGTGATCCTCACACTTCAGCCTCCTGAGTAGCTGGGATCACAGGCATGTGCCACCACGCCTTCTTAAGTTTTGTATTTTTTGTAGAGGCAGGGTTTTGCCATGTTGCCCAGGTTTGTCTCTAACTCCTGTGTTCAAGTGATTCACCTGCCTCGGCCTCCCAAACTGTTGAGATTACAGATGTGAGCCCCCATACCTGGCCCTTATAAACTTTTAGAAAAGGTAAGTGTACTGAGGTTTTCATGGCATTTAAATTTGTAGTCTTGAACCTTTAAATACCACTCCTTCCCCCTTAGTTTTCCTGATTATAAAGAGATGTGGTATGATTTATAGCAAGGACAAAATCGGTACTGTAAAAACCAGAGTCATGCTTCCTTCGGGAAAGAGAGGAAAGTAAAATGCCTAAGGCTTCTGGATATAAAATTGCAAGCTTCGGGGCAGGGTGTTAAATGGGTGGAGTCAGTGACTGAATTGCTCTGCCTGGAAAAGAGGAAGAGTATTCTTGCTGTGGAGATGAAGGGCTCAAGGAGAAGAGACTGGGGGAAGAAGAGAGAGATGAGATGAGCCTGCAGAGAAGACAAGGGCAAGGAATCTTTCTATTATTCCATTTTGATTTGCTTGACTTGATGTAGTCATAGGGACCCTTCATCCTACCAAGCTTTAGGCAAGTGTATCATACACACTCACTGTGCTTACCATGTCACTGTTTTGTGGAAATCATGAGAACAGGGCTGAATTCCATGCCTGCATCCCCAGCAAGAGTGGAAGCTGGGATTTTCCAGGCATGGGAAAGCGAGGCAGAGATGGCAAGGAAAAGACAGCAACCTCGGCCATGCCTGGGAACCATGGTCTTCTGAACCCTGTGTGAGACTTCTCCCAAAATGCAGAAGGGGGTTTTTAGACACTATTTCCCAGATTTTGAGGGGACAAAGTGACATCTGGGCTGCATTGGTGGAGTTTCCCAGGTCTGTCTCTTGTATTCATCATTGGTACCTCTTTTCCTTTTAAGGAAACTGTAGAAGAAAGAGGAGTTTTGGAGCTAGACTAACTTGAATTTGCAGCGGATCTCTGTTTCAATTGCTTAACCCATTTGAGCCACATTTTTTTCAGCAATAACAAAAATATCACAGGACACAGGATTGTGAAGAGGCTTAAATTAAATGACATCTCATACACTGGTTAGAAGTTCATGTCTTGCCATCAAAGCACTTGATTCAAATCCTGGCTGTACCATCTGCTAGCCATGTGACTTTGTATAAGTTATTTCAATTTCCTCTTATAAAAATTGGGGCAGCTGGGCGTGATGGCTCATGCCTGTAATCCCAGCACTTTGGGAGGCTAAGGTGGGCTAATCACTTGAGGTCAGGAGTTTGAGACCAGCCTAGCCAACGTGGTAGAGAAATCCTGTCTCTACTAAAAATACAAAAATTAGCCGGGTATGGTGGTGCATGCCTGTAATCCCAGCCACTTGGGAAGCTGAGGCAGGAGAATCACTTGAACCCAGGAGGCGGAGGTTGCAGTGGGCAGAGAATGCACCCACTGCACTTCAGTCTGGGTGACAGAGTGAGACTGTGAAAACAAAAAAAAGGAAAGAAAGAGAGAGAGAGAAAGAAGAAAGAAAAAGAAAGAGAAAGAAAGGAAGGAAGGAAGGAAGAAAGGAAGAAAGAAAGAAAAGAAAATGGGAGAAATCATTGCATCTAACTTCTGTGTTGCTGAGAGAGTCAAACGAGATAACACAGTAAAGCACTTTAGTGTAATTGCCAGACAAGTTCTTCTTGCCCACTGCACAAATAAACCCAATTCACTGAGACATGTGATTGCAGTAGATAAATAATTTAATTATTGCAAGGCAGCTGAACAGGAAGATGGGATTTATTATTCAAATCCACCTCCATGAAGGCTCAGAGGTTAGGGTGTTTCAGGAATAGTTTGGTGGGCATGGGGACAGTAGGGAATGGGTGCTGTTGTTTGGCTGGGGATGCAATCACAGGGGTGCGGAAAAACATGGAGTCCGCCTCTGGGTGGAGTCCAGAGTCACGGGTTTGGGTGGAGCTGGTCAGTAGCCAGAAGGCAAGAGTCTGAAAAAGCATCTCAAAATATCAATCTTAGGTTGTACAGTAATGATGTTATCTATAGGAGCAATTAGGGAAGTCTGAGATCTTGTAATCTCCAGCACAGTAAACGATTATAGCAAGGCAAGCTATACCTACATTTTAGCAGAATTCAGGTCCCTCCCATAATCCTAATCTTGGGGGCTTTCATTCGTTTTATAAAGGTGGTTTCAGTTCCTGAGCGAGGAGGGGGTTAGTTTTAGGGAGGGATTGTTATCATCTTTGCTTCAAAGTTAAACTATAAACTAAATTCTTCCCATGGCTGGCTTGGCCTATGCCCAGGAATAAGTGAGGACAGCCAGCTTGTGGGGCTAGAAGCAAGATGGAGTCAGCCATGCTAGACTTTCCCATTATCATAATTTTTGTAAAGGCAGTTTCAATCATGTCTGGTATTACAGCAAGTGCTTAATAAGTAGCAGTCATTATTATTATTATTTATTTTCATTTTTTTTTGAAATGGAGTCTTGCTCCATTGCCCAGGGTGCAGTGTAGTGGTGCGATCTTGGCTCACTGCAACCTCTGCCTCCCGGGTTCAAGCGATTCTCCTGCTTCAGCCTCCCAAGTAGCTGGGATTACAGGCATCTGCCACCACACCTGGCTAATTTTTTGTATTTTTAGCAGAGACGGGTTTTCACCACGTTAGCCAGGATGGTCTCGATCTCCTGACCTCATAATCCGCCTGCCTCGGCCTCCCAAAGTGCTGGGATTACAGGCATGAGCCACCACCCTGGCCTATTGTTATTTTTATATATGTAAAATGTCTGGTTTGGTAAGACATTGGTTAGTGACTTTTGCACTTTCATTTTATCGAAATACAAGAGCTGTGAATTCCCATGCTACTGACACCTCTTTTTCCCAGAGGAATTAACTAAAAGAGAATCCATTGATCACTTATATCAGTTAGGATGGTTCACAGAAGCTTAAAAAAAACCTCTATACTTTTTAAAATAAAGACTTCTGACCAAAGAACTCGAAAATATTGATACATACATATATTTTATTTGGGAAAAAAAAAGGTGCTGTCAGTCCTAAGAAATATACTCTGTGTTTTTCTTTGCATTTCAACAATCTCCTTGTCGTTTGTCCTCTAATGCAGAATCTCTGACCTGCCAGTGTGTACCCTCTCCCTGTGGACAGCACACTCTGTCTTTTCATGCTGCCCAGTTTTCCTCACACTTAGGTCTGTTTTCCTATTATTGCTTCAGGTTGATGGCAACTTTCCATGATATTTGAGGCATATGCCCAAATGCCAGGATTTTGAATCTCACACTAAATAAAGAGGTTTTTTTTTTTTTTTTTTTTTGGAGTCAGGGTCTCGCTCTTTCACCCAGGCTGGAGTGCAGTGGTGCAATCTTGGCTTACTGCAGCCTTGACCTCCCAGGAGGTTCAAGCAATCCTTCCACCTCAGCCTCTCAAGTAGCTGGGACTACAGGCACATGCCACCACACCCAGCTAATTTTTGTAGAGACAGGATTTTGCCCTGTTGCCCAGGCTGGCCTCAATCTCCTGACTCAAGCCATCCTCCCACCTTGACCTCCCAAAGTGCTAGGATAGTTTCTGTTTTGCTTTGTTGCAGTGGCAGAATCCTGGCTCACTGCAACCTCCATCTTCCAGGTTCAAGTGATTCTCCTGCCCAAGCCTCCTGAGTAGCTTGGATTACAGGGTTGTGTCACCACACCTGTCTAAATTTGTGCATTTTTAGTAAAGACAGGTTTATCGTCTTTACTAAAATAGCCTAGCAAATTAAGAGAGAGTAGAGGGGGCATATAGGCGTTACATTTATAGGTTCTTTGTAATTTTTTAAATTTGTATTTTTATTTGAGACAGGGTCTCACTTTGTTGCCCAGGCTGGAGTGTAGCGGCATGATGATCATAGCTCACTGCAGCCTCGACCTCTGGGCTCAAGCAATCCTCCCACCTCAGTCTCCTGAGTAGCTGGGACTACAGGCGCATACCACCACACCTGGATACTTTTTACAATTTTTTTGTAGATATTGGGGTCTCACTTTGTTACCCAGGCAGGTTTCAAACTCCTGGGCTCAAGTGATCCTCCTGCCTTGGTCTCCCAAAGTGCTGGGGTTACAGGCATGAGCCGCTGCACCTGGCTCTATAAATTCTTTCAAGCTCAAAAATAAATGAAAATACACTCTTATTTCCAAATGTACCTCTTTTTTTTTTTTTTTATCCTTGAACTACTTTCTTATTTTGTACCTCAGTAAACACACTTGGTGATTAGGAGAGGTTGAAAGGAGAAAGCACAAGCTGTTTTCCATATTCTTAACTACATTCTGTCATGGAATAAAAATGACTGATTGTCCCATGTGTTCCAGCAGAACTATTAGGTGCTCTGTTTTCTGGGAACCCCTCCTTTTGAATTCCTCTGATTTTGAGGGTCACCATGGCCCAAAGCCACCACTGTTATCAGGGGACAGTCTAGGACTCCAGTACACTCCCAAACAGGAGTTTGGAAAAGGAGTGAAAACTTTTCCCAATACCTCTGCCATAATGACTTGAAATATAGTCGGTGTTGGCAATTTTTGGCAGTCTCTACGGGGACTGAATAAAATTAATTAATTAATTTAAAAAAATCATTTCATGTAAAATTTTGTCTGAATTTTACCCGATCTATAAAAACAAGCCAGGGAAGTGAGCTGCCTTGCTGCCAATCCCTCATAGGAAGTGAGGAACAGGGACTAGAATCCAAGCTTCCTGGCTCCAGCTCCAGGCAGAGTTTATTTATTTATTTATTTATGAGATGGAGTTTCACTCTTGTTGCCCAGGCTGGAGTGCAATGGCGCTATCTCAGCTCACTGCAACCTCCACCTCCCGTATTCAAGTGATTCTCCTGCCTCAGCCTCTTGAATAGCTGGGATTACAAGCGCACATCACCATGCGTGGCTAATTTTTTGTATTTTAGTAGAGAAAAGGTTTCACCATGTTGCTCAGGCTGGTCTTGAACTCCTGGGCTCAGGTGATCTGCCTGCCTCAGCCTCCCAAAGTGCTGGGATTACAGGTGTGAGCCACCATGCCTGGCGGGGATGTTTTCTTAATCTTATTCTGGTGCTTTGTATATGTTGTGTGCTAAAGTGTTTCTGATTTAAACTGTAAGGGTGGGAGAGATAAGTTGAGAAAGATAGGAGAAAAATGTTAAACAAATTTCACCTTTGGAATATAATGAAATAATTTTATATTAATTGAAATTTTAGAACTTGCTCTTAATTTGATAAAGGTGATTTTATAAAATGTAATATTACTATTTTTAAAAGAACCTAAAAATTCATTTAATTTTAAAATTTAATTAAATTTTTAAATTTAAATTTTAAAAGTCAAGAATTTATTAATACTCAGGCAAGTTCTTTATGCCAGTTATCATTAGATGGGTCTTCCTGTGGCAAATATACTTGTTAAGAGCTTATTATTTTAATTGAAATATAAATGTTTACATAGTTACCATCTAGATTTCTGGATTTTTGTTTTGTTTTGTTTTTGAGATGGAGCCTTTCTCTGTCGCCCAGGCTGGTGCAATCTCAGCTCACTGCAACCTCTTCCCCCTGGTTCAAGCGATTCTCCTGCCTTAGCCTTCTGAGTAACTGGGACTACAGGCACGTGCCACTACACCTGGCTAAGTTTTCTATTTTCAGTAGAGATGGGGTTTCTTTTTTTTTTTTTTTAAAGACGCAGTTTCACCATGTTGGTCAGGCTGGTCTTGAACTCTCGACCTCAGGTGGTCCACGCGCCTCCAAAGTGCTTGGATTACAGGCGTGAGCCACCACGCCCGGCCCTAGAGACGGGGTTTCAACCCCGTTGACCAGGATGGCCTTGAATTCCTGACCTCGAATTCCTGACCTCGGCTGAGCATGGTGGCTCACACCTGTAATCTCAGCACTTTGGGAGGCCGAGGCGGTTGGATCACCTGAGGTCAGGAGTTCAAGACCAGCCTGGCCAACATGGTGAAACCCTGTGTTAAAAAAAAAAAAAAAAAAAATTGAATTCCTGACCTCAGGTGATTCGCGCGCCTCCTCCGCCCAAAGTGCTGGGATTACAGGCGTGAGCCACCACACCCAGCCTCTGGATTTTACTAAGACACATCTTTCCTTGGATTTATAAGAAAACCTGCTAGTTGTATATGTGAAGTCTTATTCTAATCCTTGCATTATTCGGATCTGGGACTTGTAGAAACATTTTGTTTGCTTATTTACTTGCTTTTTGATACATTTTCTTAAAAACAGAAAATTATTTGAAAGATAAGATGTATGTGTAGAGAAAATATATTTCAAATAAGTGCATTAGATTTGGGGTCACTGACATAAGTAGAAAGGCTTGCAGTTGTAATTCTTTGTTATGTGGGAGCTTGTAAGGAAACTGGGCTCAAAGGCACTGAAGGATATATAACTTTCCTTGGCATTCAGGGGCTGCCCTCTATTGGTGATATGTGCATAAAAATACCTTTATCCCTCAGAATTCTGCACTAGATTGAAATAAATTTTATCAATTAGGCATAGTGTATGGGAAGTCAGATATGAATGAGGTAGAAAACCCTTTAAAAACTCAAACTTAAATTATAATGTTTCTTGCTGTGGGATTTGCAGTTAATGCAGAAAGGATAGGAATAATGATAAAAAAAAATAGGCAAATTATGGGCATTTTTCAATTTCACATTTAGAAGAAGAAGTACTTTAAAAATCTTGAATAAAATGAGGGATTGGACATCTTTACTGATGCAGGAGTAGAGTCCAGTCCATTTTCTCCGTACATCAAATATGCTATTTAATTTTACATAAATGTGTCTTGATCCCTTTTGTAAACCAGTTACTCACTAATAGTAAACCCAGTGTTCTTGTTCGTTATTAATGAGACTCTAAATATTCAGAGGGATAACTTTTTTAGTTCATTGTGTAATACTACCAATGTAAAGGTTTTAATTTTACAATGATATTATAACTTCATGAAACAAAGTTATAACTTTATTAAAAAATTAAAGTTTAATGGGATTATAAATAGTGTAAAAATAACAAAATTCTATACTCTTTTGCATTGTTTTTATTATGTAATCTTTTCTTTGGCATTAAAAACTAACATGTGAGAAATCTTGAAGAAGAAAAATACATTTTCATATATTACTGTCTAGGGAGTAAATGCTATATGAGTGGGCTGTGAAATCTAACTGGGTTTGCACACTGGCATTTTCAGAAGTCAGACGAGTTATCCATTGCACCACCGGCCCTTGCATATTGGCATTTTCATAATTTAAAAACTATCTTTGCTGGGCATAGTGGCTCATGCCTATAATCCCAGCACTGTGGGAGGCCGAGGCGGGCAGATCACTTGAGGTTTAGAGTTCGAGACCAGCCTGGCCAACGTGGTAAAGCCCTGTCTCCACTAAAAATACAAAAAAAATCAGCCGGGTCTGGTGGCACCTGTAATCCCAGCTACTCAGGATACTGAAGCAGAAGAATCGCTTGAAGCCAGGAGGTAGAGATTTTAGTGAACCAAGATCATACCACTACACTCCAGCCTGGGCAACAGAGCAAGACTCCATCTCTAAATAAATAAAATAAAAACTGTCTTTGTTTTTAAAAGTGACTTCAAAATATACTACAAAGATATAGTAATAACCAAAACAGCATGGTATTGGCATGAAAGTAGACACATAGACCAATGGAACAGAATAGAGGACATAGAAAATAATTCACACACTTATAGCCAACTGATTTCCAATGAAGACATCACAAACACATTGGGGAAAAGGTAGTCTCTTCAATAAATGGTGGTAGTCTCGGCAATCAAGTCAGTGTCTTCAATAAATGGTGCATGTGAATATCCAATTTTCCTACCACCATTTATTGAAGAGACCCCTATTTTTCAATGTATACAAAAGTCAACTCAAAATGGATTAAAGACAAATGTAGTCCAGGCATGGTGGCTCACCCCTGTAATCCCAGCACTTTGGGAGGCTTTGGTGGGAAGATGGCTTGAGGCCTGGAGTTCAAGAACAGCCTGAGTAACAGAGCAACCCCTTACCTATGAAAAATTTAAAAACTTTGCCAGGCATGGTAGCAAGTGCCTATAGTTCTAGCTACTCAGGTGGCTGAGTTGGGAGAATTGCTTGAGCCCTAGAGATTGAGGCTTCAGTGAACCATTTTCACGCCATTGCACTCTAACCTGAGTGATAACAAGATCCTATCTCCAAAAAAAAAAAAAAAAAACAAAACAAAAAGTACTGAAACTATGAAACTACTAGAAGCAAACCCTGGGAAAATGCTTTACAACATTGATCTGGGAAAAGATTTTTTTGGATAACTCAAATTTATAGGCAACAAAAGCAAAAATAGACAAGTAGGATTATACAATACTGAAGAGCTGCAAAGCAAAAGAAACAGTAACTGCATCTGACCAGTGGTTAATGTCTAGAATATGTAAGAAACTCAGGCAATTAATACCAAGAAAACAAATAATATGATTTAAAAAATGGGCAGAAACGGGCACAGTGGCTCACACCTGTAATCCCAGCGCTTTGGGAGGCCGAGAGCAGCCTGGCCAATATGGAGAAACCCCATCTCTACTGAAATACAACAGTTACCTGGGCATGGTGGCAGGACCCTGTAATCCCGGCTACTCGAGGCTGAGGCAGGGGAATCGCTTGAACTCAGCAGATGGAGGTTGCAGTGAGTAGAGATCACACCACTGCACTCCAGCGTGGGTGACAGAGTGAGATGTTGTCTCAACAAAACAAAACAAAACAAAACAAAAAACCATTTATGTAAAGTGTTTACTCTGGCTGGGCACCATGACTCATGCCTATAATCCGAGCACTTCTGAGGCAAACAGATCACCTGAAGTCGGGAGTTCGAGACTAGCCTGACCAATGTGGAGAAAACCCATCTCTACTAAAAATACAAAATTAGGCTGGACGCGGTGGCTCACACCTATAATCCCAGCACTTTGGGAGGCTGAGGGGGGCAGATCAGAGGTCCAGAGTTTAAGACCAGCCTGGCCAACATGGTAAAACCCTGAATCTACTACAAATACAAAAGAAATTCGCTGGTGGTGGCAGGCACCTGCAGTCCCAGAAGGCTGAGGCTGGAGAATCACTTGAACTCAGGAGGTGGAGGTTGCAGTGAGCTGAGATCATGCCATTGCACACCAACCTGGCAACAAGAGAGAAACTCTGTCTCAAAATAAATAAATAAATAAAATGTTTACTCCAAGAAATATATATATATAGATGTATATAATAAGATAATTACAGTACTAAACCGGGCACCTTTGACCAAATCATAACCTCCTCTTTGATTCTCCTTCACTCTAAGCCTCTTTCAAATTCTTTTTCCTGAGCTGGAAGACTAGTCAGATGCCCGCGGGGTCAGCGCCGAGCACGTTCCCAGCTGGGCGACTGTGTACCTTTCTCTAGGATTGCAATATGCCCTTCCCCCAAACTACTTGTTTTAAAGGATTTAACCCACTGGGAAGTTCATTTTTCAATCTAAGCCAAAAGGAGATGTGGGACAAGGCAGTCTTCACTTGGAATGTCCCTTTCCTGTTCCAGTCCCTGGCAAGGGTTCTAGAAGAGCCTGGCTGCTGGGTTTACATGAGGTCACGGGAAGATCTAAGCCCAGCTTTGCCCAGGGTGGCTCCTGCAAAGGCTGGAACCTCGAGTGCTGCTTCCTTAATCCTCTCAGTGACCACAAATCAAAGGAGAGACCTCAAGGGTGCCAGGAGCACAGGTGCTTGGGCTGTGTTCCAGGAAAGAGACCTGTCCAGGCAAACAGATCAGGCTGTCGCATAGAAATGTGAATCAGAGATAGTGGTTTTGGGGTGATTTGGACAAATTAGGTTAGTTTAGTAAAGCTCTGAAGTGGCAGAAGCTTCTGCCTGGACTACTGATTGAACACAGAATAAGAGAAGAACATGGCGTCAGACTAAGTCTTAGAGATATGCAGGCTTGTCTCCTCCCACAGGGCCTTGGACTGCCGGGACAGACACTGCTACATGCCCTCCACTGGGCAGGAGTCACGGTAAGACGAGTGATTGGGTGGAAAATAGGGAAAAAAGCAACAACTAGATTGTTTTAAGCGTTTTATTTATTTATTTTTTATTTTTATTTTAATCTTTTTTTTTTTTTTTATAGAGACGGGGTTTCACCATATCGGTCAGACTGGTCTCGAACTCCTGACCTCAGGTGATCCACCCACCTTGGCCTCCCAAAGTGCTGGGATTACAGGCGTGAGCCACCGCGCCTGGCCATTTTTAGCATTTTAACATGGAGACAGTGATAAGCGGCAACAACAGCAAAAGAAAAGAAAACTTGAAGAGACCAATATTTAACTTTCCCATCCACCCAAGTCTCACACTTAAGTTCTATTTCCATCTCCCCCATAAGCACCACTGAACTAAATATCTATTTCAAAGCACACAAACCAGTCCAGACCTTCTGGAAACCAAGAGCCCTAGCCAGAGCTGTCGCCTCTCTTGGGTCCAGGGGAGAAGAGGGTTCAGGGAAGGGCACGTTGTAACTCACTCAGCGCAACGCACAGGGTGGCGGTGGTGAGCTTGGGCATGGGCACTTGACAGGGACCCTGTTGGCAGTCACAGCATCCGTGCTGACACGTGAGGAAGGGGACTCTTCGGTAATTCCAACTATTTGGTACCAGAGCCGAGCAAACATGACTAAAGGGAGCCGGGTCAGCAGAACAATAAACTGAGTCTCAGGAACATGACGGACCCTTCGAGGCAGGATCCAGGCGGGCGAGAAGAGACCAAAGCACAAAGTGATCAAGGCTGGTACGAAAGGGCTGATCCTGCTGGCTGATCAACATCTAATTGGTGAGTATGCATGACAAGGCCCGGCCCTGGCTCCACAGAAAGCCACGAAGCCAATTCAACCCATACAAATGTTTCCACTTCTGCCCCACTGCAAGTCCTCGTGGTTCCTCCATCACCTGATTTTCATTTGGACTTCTTTTATAGCTAAAGTAAATATAAATGGCTAAACACAAACCCCCCAACCCCACCCCCCACCAGGAGGGACACGGCAGTAGATTCCCTGTCACAGCCAGAAGGCTGTGGGTGTCTATGCAGCCAAGGGGAGAAACAGAACTGACGCGGGCCTCGGCTGATGTGTCAGAAAAAGCGGGAAAGGAGTGTCACGGATGCTTCTGAAGCATGCGAGTGTGATTTTGGATGGAGGCCGGCCGGCAGGGACTGATTTTGCCTAGCTGCTGCTGCTGCTTCCTGTAAGGGACATTTTTTTTTTTTTTTTTTTTTTCTGTGTAAATGATGATTCGCCTTCCCTGTAGCATACATTTGGATCACAATGCTAATTATAACTGGAAAGGGGTATTTTGGGGAGTGTATTTAGGAGAGGAAGAAAGAAAAAACTTTAAAACAACCTAGATTGCTCAAGGTTCTCAAAGTTTCTGTCTCTTTTGTAGGAATGGTAAGTCAACTATAAGCGAATATTTTAATTCAATATTAAGAGGAAGAAAAACATACTTTGGAAAGCATACAGAAAAAAGGTGCTTAACATTGGATCACTTATAAAATGGAACCTCAGGGAGTCTAAATAAAAATGTACCATTGGTCAACTTTTGCTTTTTTTTTTTTTTTTTGAGATGGAGTTTTGCTCTTGTTACCCAAGCTGGAGTGCAATGGTGTGATCTTGGCTCACTGTAACCTCCGCCTCCCAGGTTCAAGTGATTCTCCTGTGTCAGTCTCCTGAGTAGCTGGGATTACAGGCACCCACCACCATGCCCAGCAAATTTTTTGTATTTTTAGTAGAGGCGGGGTTTCACCACGTTGGTCAGGCTGGTCTCAAACTCCTGACCTCAGGTGATCCACCTGCTTCCACCTCCCAAAGTGCTGGGATTACAGGCATGAACCATTGTGCCCGGCAACTTTTGCTTTAATTCCTCATTTGACTTCACGTCCCAGTGCACATGGAAAGTACAGCTGCCGTGAGAGGTGTGGAGTTGGAAAAGTCTCCGGGAGCATCAGAGGGTTCAGGGGTTGTATTCTGGCAGTTTCTTGATCTTCCCTTTCTCAGTCTCACTTTCATCTTCATCGCTTTCATCACCAAGGAGTGTGAGTAGCCCGTGGTGACCTGCTCTGAGAAAAGGCCATCCACCTCCTGGGTTGCACTGGAAGACTTGGGCTTGTGGTCCCTGTAGTCCAGTACCCTGAAGGTTGGGGATGGGTTCCAGCTGATGGTGCTCTCGTCAGTGGCCACAGTGATGCTGCTCTTCCCACGAGCTAGGCTCTGCATTCTCCAGCCACAGAGATCCTGCACTGCTCTCGGGTACATGGTAGATTCAGGGGAGGTGTTGGTGGCACCCCCCAAAAATAGACCATCCACTTCACTGATGGCAAAGGAGCAAGTGTAACCACCACAGATCTGGGAAGCGCCACGCCCAGAAAAGTCAAACAGCTTCACCAGGCAAGGGACCATCTCATCCTTCTGCTCTGCTTGACATAGCCAGCAATAGCCACCAAAGCCCCAGAAGAAGACTGACTTCTGGGAGTTCAGGACCAGCATGTGCTTAGCACCACAGGCCACATCTCACACAGCTACATTTGGCACAGGCAGAATCTGTCAATCTTTTGTCTTCTCGATGAAGATGGCTACTCGCCAGGGTACCAGTTCGTGGTTGCACTCTATCTGCTGTGCCCAGGCAATGAACACCCCATCCGAGTTGTGTCCCAGCTGACCATATTCAGGGCACCCAAAGGAATAGAGGTTTCCTGTGCGGTCCGTTATTATACTGAATTCAGCCCCACAGGCCACTTTGGTAATTTGCTAGCCATTGTACATTATCTGCGCAGGGCTGTGGACAGCGTCTATTTGGTTGCCAAGGCCCAGCTTCCTGATCTTGTTCTCCCCAAGCCCAAACACGGAGCCCGTTTCCGTCAAGGCCGTGGTGTGTTTCCGCCCACATGCTGCAGACACGATCACTTTATGGCTGAGAACCTTGATGAGTCTGGGGGCTTCCGCTCTCGGTGTCTCCATTTTCCAGCTGCCCCTTCTTTGACAAATTTTAAAAAGCTAATCTCAGCACTTTGTGCAGGGCTAATAACTTGCAGTGAATGCCAGAAACTAAGTACTCAGACAGTTCCAGCTGAGTGGGGCTGGGGGTAGCTCTTCTGAGAGAGTCCACTCCAGCATTCGTCCACCAAGTATTTATTGAAAAGGCTTGTATTAACTACAAACATCCACTAGATGGTCCTTTGAGGTGGGTTGCTGAGGCACCTGTGACCTTGTGCACATTCAAACTGCATTCTCAGGAGGCTGTTTTCAGCATTCCTTATCACACCACACACTCCACTCCGTCCTGTTTTCAGAGCCAAGGAGTTTCATTCCCATGCACAAATAACATACACAGTGCTTCAGTATTTCTCCATGCCTGACCTCAAATGCCATGTACATAAGCTTGAATATGTTGCTATGCACCCCCTACATCTCCCCTTTCTTTAATTCTTAGAGCATTCTAGTCATTCAATGCAAGGTAAGCTTCTATCGTTCTTCCCTGGTTGTATATGCGTCGGATGGCAGCACAGGGCCATCTGCAGATGACTAGCAAATAGATACAAAAAAGAATAAGTATAGCGGCCATCACCCAAATGTGTATGTTTAACTCAGACAACAAAGTGTTCGGGTTTAACCATTGAAAGCCTTCTTGTAATTGCTGAAGGGAACTTGTTTGTAATTGCTGCGACCATTCTTCAAGTTGTTTCTTTAATTCACACTTAAGAGTGGAAATTCGAGAAGACAAATCTTTGTGATAAGCCCCCTGCAGGTGTGCTTTTCTAAATAACTACAAGGTGGAATCTCCTTCCCAGCTTTGGGTTAAATTTACAGGCAGCCACAATTCTGCATGTTGTTTTAAAATCATGACATAGGTTATATTTAACTGTGTAACCTTTTGATGAGACAAGCATGTAGCATACCAGCTACTGGAAGAGACTTTAATACTATAAAAGGATTGATTTGTCTCTATGTTAGGAACACCTTGCCCAAGGGGTGTGTAGTACAAATCAAGACTGTATCAGTGACATTATTGTGCAAAAGGAAGGTAGAGTTGCCACTACTAGTAATGTACTCACCATGTGAAAGAACCGTTTCAAAAAAAGGAAGTCCTAATCTCCAAATTTGGGTATGAGCAGGGCTTAAAACTTGTTTCCATTTTAGTTGTAATATAGATCCTGAAAGCCCATACTCTGACCAGCTGATAGAACTATTGGAGGAACTCCCAAATTCAATTGTTTGATTTGTCCCCATGGGGTCCCCAATCAAGTAAAGTGCCATTAACAAACAGAGGCCTCTGATGTGGCACAGGTTGTCTGTATGGAGACCACTAGACAGCCTCAAACTTACACCTTCAGTTCCTATTGGACAGCACAGAGGAAGATCAGGCACTTGTGTAGCTTTATAAGAAACCTCACTAAGATTAGTGGTAACAGCAGAAATAAAGGTCAAATTTGCAGGCTTAGCACCCCTTTTGGCCTGGTAGTGCAGATACTCCTGAGGAATGAGAGTAACATACTTGTCATGTGCTCTTGTGGAAAAACAAAGAGGGAGATTACTAGACATAAAGTCAAGGAGTCATTAAGTTTAATCCGTCTCAAATTTTCAGTTAAAGGGTGAGACAGGGATATCCATTGACCTGTCTGAGAAGTATCATTAGATGACAAAGGCGGGTCAGCATCCCACCATGTAATAACATTAAAAACAAAGGGATTTATTGTTTCCTATGGTCCATGTGAGAGGAAGTAAAAAAAAAGAAGAAAAAGAAAGTAAAGAAAAACAAGGGGATTTAGAACATGACTCCAATAAACGTGTTCTTAAGCTGATCCCACTTGGCGTAGGACAAGAATTACCAGCCACCCTAACATCCATGCCTGTCTTACTTTCTCAGAAGTTTCCCCAATTACCTTCAGATACATAATAAACTGGTTCTCTGCAGTTACAGGGGCTTCCACGGTGGCAAGCCGGATAGTTGCTTGTTGATCCAATTTCTTTAGCTGTCCTCAGGTAATGTCAGGTGACTACCGAGTCATGACCGTCATTGCTGGTCGATTCTCCAACAACAGGTCCTGTTCTGAAGGAGAGAGCCCCATATTCCCCCTTTTGTGTCTATTAAGATATACTGTAAGAGTTTTAGTGAGTTCGTTTAATAATGGCCTGACTGGTTGTTACAGGGGATGCCAGTTTTGTGTTGTATGTGTCAAAATTGCAATACATATGTAAATTGAATGCTAAGAGAGTAAGATCCATTATCAGTTTTTATAGTTTGTCGAAGGCCTAAAATCATAATAGATTCAAACAAATGAGCAATTCCATCTTTAGTTTTTTCTCCAGTCCGGGGGGTAGTATATATTAAGTCTGTATAAGTGTCCATGGTAACGTGGAGAAATGTAAAGCATCCAAAGAGTGAATACTGAATAGCATTAGTTTGCCAGATAACATTAGGCACCAGACCTCATGGGTTGGCACCAAGCCCTAAGGAAAAAAAGAGAGAATGCCATAGGCCATTAGGACGAGTTTTAATAATCATGTGAGCTTGAGCAAGTGTCAGATGAAACTATTGTTCAAGACTGCGAGCATTCTGAT